>CM050937.1:61070529-61082165 GCA_027789145.1 Solanum arcanum
TTTGTATTTGCTATAGAAACTTGATTAGATCTGGCTGTTATTTCTTCTTCTTTGGATTCAATTGTGCACACTAGCTTTTTCCTCAATATTCAGAATTTTGAAATCCTGCCTTTTCTTTATCTCTAAGCTTTTTTTTTTTTTGTATTTGTTGGTCTACTCGACTATAGAGATGCTCTGAACAAAAAGAAAGAAACAATATATTTAAAGAAAGGGATGGTGGAAAGTGATGATGGTATCTAGGTTATGACTCCATGAGTATAAACACATAATCCAAAATAATGTTAATTTTGATGATTATGATAGTTAGATTTGAATGAAAAAGATTTAGAGATCATTTGGAGAGCATTCAATTTAGGGCTTATGTCATTCTTTTTGTAATTGAGTTTTGGGTTTCTTTATCCCGGAGGATCAAAAGCGGTTGATTTTCTTGAGCCAGAGATTAGGTTCGCATAGTCGTCTCAAATTGGAGGAAGAAAGGGAGAAATATCCATTAGTTTCTAATGAGTTATATTTGGCATGAAAGATATTTCTTTGCGTTATGATGTTAAGAATTGGTTTCACGTGTCTAGTTGTATAGGAAGGAAAGGATAGTAGTAGTGATAATGTTAAATTTTAGGAAGATGCTTACGATGGTAGCTATAGATGGTAGTGATGAGAAGAGAAATGGGTGTTACTATTAATATTTATAATTATTAAAATTTAAGTCGAGAATTTATTAATAAAATAGTTTTAAAGAATATTTTTTGTTCCATAATACATCTTTCACAATTATTTGCATGATAGATTTTTCCCATGTCTTCATTTAATTCATTACTTAGACACATCATCGTGAGTGCGATACACACTCTATATTATAATTTATTTATTATAAAAAAAGTATCAAAGTAGCGATGGTATGATCCGACTTGAGGAATTGTCTATAATGAATACAAGCTATGAATTAAGATATTACAGAAGTGAAAGTTTGTGCAAACATTAGATACCATACAATGGTTCCAGCCAAAGTGAGAGTATCTACCGACATTAACTTACATCTTTAATATTTTATTGTGTATTGTGTGAATGCATGGATTTATATTACATAAAAAGAGCTTAAGGTGAGGTGTGCATCGACGACCTAACGCTTTTGAATCGTGGAAATATCACATGAATTTAAACTCATTTATTTTTGAAGTGTTTTATGTTGGATTCAGTAAATGATGATTTTGAAGAATGACAAAGTAAAAAAAATAATACATAGAACAGGTTGACTCAACACGATCTTACATAGCCCAGTACAAATAGGACTAGGAGATGGAAAAGATGCAGGCGTTGGGGAAATCTGGATCACACGAGGAAAAGGAAAAAATATAACTCTACAGTTCGTTAGATAGAAAAAGGAAAATCATTTTTGATATATATAAATATAGTCACAAGGTTTTGTTACAACTGAAACTTGTGCACTTATGAAGACATACAAGCGAGAAGATAATCTTGCTTGGAGAGAGTTCTTATTTTAAGATTTGTTGAAGTGCTTTGCTAGAAACACCAACTAAGAATTTTATTCTATTTTGTTTTGTACTTTGTTGAGATTGACGTAATTTTTGGTTGTGGAATTTATATCGTGGTTAGATGTTGAGTTAAGGCAACTAAAAGATCGAAGAGAACATAAGCATGGGGATTTTTTTGTTTTGAATCTACGAATTAGAGAGTTTATAAACGCTGTAGCTTATATTAGGTTGCAACCATGTGTATTTTGAAGTTTGGAGTTAATGAAATGATTGGAATTAGAAGTGCTTTGGGCAATTACAGAGTAGTAACTACTTTGAACATCTAAAGCATTCTATGGATCAAATAAAGCTTATACACTGCAATCCTTAGAAGAATTCTGAGAAATCATTAATCAAGAGTCGAATAACTCAACGATAGATTACATTGAATTATTCACATCCTCTGAGACACACTCAGAGACAACATATCAATAGACCACCCTTACTTAATGGACAATACAATTCATGTTAGAAGGGAGTATCACTACCAGGGTACACTTTTGAGCATAAACACGAGACCTAGGATCACAAGCGACATAAGCTAACCCTAAGCTTGCAAATCATAAGCATACTAAAACAACTAAGCGAAATATACTATGGGAAAACCTTATGACATAAGATAAGTGAAAAGGTAAGAATATGTCCAAATATATAAGAAATACTAATATTTTAATAATAATGAAAAAGATCACTCAAAACTAAAGTTGAATCTGTCTGATGAAAAAGCCTTAATTGACTAGAGTTGTTAGGACATTTCCCTACTAACTCTTGGAAAGGCTGAAATTAGAGAAATTAAAATCTTTGAAATAGAAACATTCCTATTGTCCCGAGAATTATAAGGACTCACCACCGATGTTGTTGAGCATGGATCTAGAACTAATCTAAACATGATCCGAATGTTGAGGCCGAACCTACATCATGAAAGGAAGTATCACAGAGTGTTCACCGGTACTTGGAGATTTACTAAGAATGCATGATGCAAAATTTAAGCCGAACAAATATGAAAGTTAGACAAAGCATATCTAAGCAATGACATAATCCAAACATAAATTTAAATGCTATGATATACAAAAATAAACTAAAATGAATGCAATGATAAAGTATTGACTATCAACATGACATGCAAATCGACTTGAATATTGAAGTATAGCTGAAAATCTAGTCATAAGCACTAAAGTTTGATTGTGGGAGCTAATTTTAATTGACATGAAACAATAGAGAGCCAAATGCGGATGTTACTATATATACATCCCGCGAGGGACCCAATATACCCTGCTTGAGGGTGGCAAAGCATGAGATAGGCGTAATCATTTAAATCTAATACCCACTAAGGGGACTTATATATCTTAGGACTAAAAGGATATGTGAACCTTTAGTCTAACTCTCAGATTGTTAATCCTACTCTGTATTTGGAAATGTATATGACACAACTTAACTAAAATACAAGATACCTCAATATTGCTTGACATACCAAATCTGAGAATGCAACATTTAAGATGACAATGTTAACATTCAAACACTGAGCATGTTTGATAGTGAGTGCTTGGAAAGTATACTTGTGAACTATGAGAATTTATAGAACTGGGTTTTTGTGTTGTATGCAAGGAACTAAGCAATGATTTCAAAAAGCATTATAAAATGGATTAAAGAATACAATAACAACTAAATCTAGCCAATATCTAAGTTTTTAGAATCCCTAGAGTCTAAACAAGATGTATAGAATCAAGAATCTAGAGTTATAAGGACATAGTGAGCAAAAGGAACCCACTAGTAAAATATCCCACATACATGGTGATGAAATTCACGGAGAAATCCTTCAATTTTGGGACGAGAGGCCCATGAAGAAAACTTTGTTTGTATGTTCTTTATAAAACTTGAATCTCTTTCTTTTCTCTATGATATAGTTTAGTTAATTTTGGTGAATGAATCACTTAGGGTAAATTATTGACTAGAGATAACTTGGCTATGATTGTGAGCATTGTAGTTTAGGGATACAATTGTCTAGGGAAGACCTTTACTACCCCTCAATTAAAAGGCAATTAGATGGGAGAAGCGGTTTGACCCGATGGATTGTAGGACGACAAGCAAAGTATATCCTGTCAAATCGTTTAATACGGCTTAGAGAGGGGGAGCTAGAAGGTTTCCTTGAGGCATGGACCATGTTGGTCCCACATCACGATGCATAGGTCACGGCATTGGACCAATTTATTTCGGGGGGAATATGGGGTAGGCAGTTATTGTGGGCTACTCCTACAGTCAGTGAGTCCCAAATACTGATCCGTGAGTGGACATCAATATGCACATGTATGTTTTGAAAAGTCACAATTTTTCAGTTCTCGAATCCAATTTGTTTTAATATCTTTCCCTTTGAAACATATATTATCCTCAAGATTAAGTCTAAACTAGGTGGATGAGATGGGAATGAGCGTGCAATCCCTACCACAAAAATACTAGAAAATGAAATCTTGGCCGAACTAAGTTCTGCAGCGTGCAATTGTCTTTGAAAATGCTACAAGTGAGCAGATATAATACTATAGAAAAAAGAATTTACACAATATTAAACTACTTGAGAGACTAAAGAGGAACTATAGCTTTTTAATAGTTAGAAATGGAACCAATGGAATGAGATGTGGAATTTTGCCCTTCATTGTTACTTTTGAATCCCTACAAGACCTACTAGGACTTTTTGATAACTATGGCATGTATTTTAGTCCATCGGTGATAATTTGAACTTTTTAATATATAATGAATTAATCCCAGGTGCAATCATTTGTTGTTTTACCTACTTTAAGCCAACCAACCTATTGATTTGCATCTACACCCATATAATACATAAAACTATACCAGATGAATGTTGTAATGGAAGATATTAATGCAGGAAAACTCTATGAAATGTATGTGAGTCATCCGAAATGCTCTTTGTATTGAGCATATGATCTCTCGATATGTCCTCTGAGGTGCGAATGATGCAACTACACCTTACCATCCATTTTGTGAAAGAAATGTTGTGTTGGGCGTTACTAGTGTACCGGAGACCTTTCTAAAGTGATTTCCAGAAATAATAGGTAACATGAGGACCTCTATATGAGATTATATACATGAGAAATCTATGCAACCTGGCTATATAATTAATGTATAGTTTAACACAGTCATAAGTGAATCTGGCCAGATGGTCTTGTGACCAAGAAGTGAGCAAACTTAGTAACTGCATCTGCTATTACCCAAATGAGAGTCATGCTTCTGTGTTTACGTAGTAAACACCAGCAATAGAGTCTATGCTTATCACTTTTATTTCTATGTATGGGTCTTAATCTCTTGAGCCATTACCTCTTGGTTTCTAATGTTCCATCTTAACTCAGTAGCAGTTAGGACACTTGAAAACAAAATGCGCTTTATCCATCTTCGTTCCATTCAACCAAAAGACTTCCCACATATCCACTGCAGTACATCTGAGAGTGGAACTAGGTGTCACTACCCGAGAATACCCACAGTGCGTAATACAGCGTGCATGACCTCTTGGAAGTCTTATAAAAGTCTATTAGCATTCGATTCGTAGCATTGTGTAAAATAGTGCTGAAATATAAAACCATTTAAAATAAATCATAAGGCTTAGGAGCCAAGACTTTTCATAGGAAGTCTTCATAAACAAAGAAATACTAGTCTCATATTGGCCAACACTGAGACCTAAACTGGGAATCATAAACTAAAGGACAATGCATTTGAAAAGAAAGTACAATGTGTATACAATTATCTAAATGAAAAGAGTAACTAAAATAAGAAGTCTTGTCCTCGATACATGAGGACATACCCAAATATTTACAGAATATCTAAGTTCCAAGATTTAACTCTGGGGGAGTTCACTTGCTCTCACACACCTACACTCTTGTAGAAGATAGAGGAAATATGGAACTTGTACAAGTAAGAACTAAGTATGATGACAACACAAGAAATCATGTAAAAAGGGATGTTTAGTTGAAATAATCTTTTCATGCTATTTTTTTTTGATCATGTTTCATCTGCAAATATCAAAGACATCACACCGTCAATCATCAACATACAAGATGTACTCTCATAACAATTCCCATGAGGTATGACCATGTGTTTAAGTAATCCGTTTTAACGATTTAGACCCTGCAAGCCAAAGGTTGTCCTAAAACCTACCTAAGTAAGACATGATGTGTCCGCCCATAAACCTATTCATACACAAATAGATGATCCTCAAGACTACCCTAAGTATGGGTATTTCCTTTTCAACACAACCGCTGAAGTCCACGTTCGTGCTAGGGATCACCAAGGAGAAATTCCCTCGTTTAAGGGAATTCATATAATGGTCTTGTGGAAAACCTAGGGAATACTCCCTAGTAACATTAAAACCCCTACTAGTTCAGCTATTAGCAGATAACATCACATTCTACTACCTACAAATTGTATAAATCTCTCCAGTAACTAAAGTTTAAGATCTGTAAAGATGATAATGGGCATTAACAGGCCTGAACCGTAATAGCTAAGTATGGAATACGGTGGCATAAGACCCCACACCGTGGAAGGAGTGTTCTAATTGCTTAAAGATAAAAAACTAGGACCCCACATCCCATGTAGCCACATGGTTTTAAGGGATATCATAAGGCTTTTTTGTACTCTAGTCTCTCATACTCATGTAGAGATGCAGCTTCAAGCACTATCTGAGCTTGGCGTGTTGCCTTAGTTCTCATAGAAATAAGTTCATTCCACATAAGAGTATTAGAGAAGGTAACATCCCTAAGCGCCCTAACAACATATGATACAACTACCAAGAAGGGACCCACAATGGTCTACAATCAAGGTTTATTAGGATATCTCATTCATGAAATGGGTAACATGCTAGGTCTATCAGATTCGCTTTATTATAAACCTTAACCCCGTATTCAAGGTTTGCACATTGATTAGGGTACTCTATCAAGAAGTTTCACCATTCTTGAGTCTATCAGTTCCAAAACATACTGTATAATCACCTCATTTATCATTTATTTATCAAGTAGGGACAACTAGGTCTACCTTACCCAGAGACATATATCGACATATAAAAAGACTCTTTGGTAATTTATCATCATCACATACAAACATTTGGGGAACATGCTTTTATTAACATTATCATAGTAGCTTAATACAAGTTCATCTTAACATAATCTAGCAACTACAGTATGTGCCTATTTTGCATATAACAACATAACCAACCTTTTAGTTCACCTAGTAGAACCATAAAAAATCATAATCATAATAGGTAAGAAGTAAGTACCTCGCACTTGAAGTGGATTAAACCATACAAAACAATCTCACTATACTAAGCATATTAGATAAACTCACCATTCTCCAATATCACAATTCACCATTAATTAACTTCCAATACTTCTAATCCTTAAAGATAACTTACCCATCATCATTACCCATAGGGTCACTTGATTATCACCAACTAATCCCTTACATCACGTAATTTATCATATATATAGAGATATAGTACTTGATAAGGATAAACAATATAAATCAATCTAAATACAATTCCACTACTAAAAAAATAGTGTTTAGCGGATATTAGTGACAACATATACTCCATCACTAACTAGAAACAAATCGACAATTAAATATCCATTTTTGTTGCAAAAAATACTAATAATATTTTTGAGTTACGCTATAGCGATGGATTTGTAGCGAATATTTTTTTGGTAAACTCTAAAATAGCGAAACTTTGGCGCCCTAATTTTCACTATAGATTTTGCAACAAAGTAGGTGTGTGAAATTTATTAATTTTTCTGACGAAAAATCATTTCTAGATTAATAAATATATTTTATGAATTTTAAATTATACAGGTGACGAGAATTTTTACCTTGCTTCAAAATCTATTCTAAATAAATAATTTTTTTAGGAGCAACGAATATCATAATCCGTCACTAAATAGTTTTATTTGCAAATATTTTTTAACTTAGTTGGAACTTTAATTAACTAAATGCTCAAAACAAAAGGGGAAAGGCATATTATTTTCCTAAACAAAATTAGGGTTTTCTTCCTCGGGAGTTAACTCCGTTTTTTCTTTCCGAGGTGAACTCATCTCGATTTTGTCTTCTTCATCCTCGTTCACAAAGATGTCCCCGCGCTTCTATTGCACTCAAGAGAAAGGCAATTTCTCTTTGTTCATCTGTGTCCATCTCCTCACATATTGGGCATGGTAGATGCCATGATTCTCTTGCAGAGATTTATGATTATCGGGATACATACCCCTTGAGAAACCCTTAGAAAGGGGGTGGAAGTGGTATTGCTAAGAGACCACGACCAAATCTTTTCCGCTTTAATTGAATTCATATGATTGGAGATGGGAATTTTGTTTTAGTCATACTTTTTACAAAATATACTTATGTCCATCTCACGTATCTGATTAATGTTTCATTTTTGAGGGTGCTTTATTAGTTTTTTGATTAATATGGTGCTTATGGCATGGGTGTTATTTCCACAAGGTGTAATTTTTAGGCATATTTCTTTATTACACAGTGGAAAATTATGATTTAGTGTTTCTTGGATGAAAACTTGTTGTATGTTATTGATCTTTGAAGTTTTGATAGTTTCTGTATCATTTTGAGCAAACTCTATATGTCATGTCTTTGAGTTGTGGTTTGATTGTTATTATTTTTGACTCTTTTGGTTCATGAATAAATCGATAGTGTATCAACCTTGATTTTGAAACTGGTTGAGAATTGTCAAGTGTGTAAATGCGTTGATATTAATTACTGAGGATTTCTTTGAAGGTTAACTATTGTAGCTTCTTTCCAACATGATAATCAACCTTGCAATTCTCTACTTTATTCTATCCTTGCCTTAGACAAAGTTATTTTTATGATATTATCGATTAATTAGTCAACTATATAAAAGGTGTCAAAAATACCTTTTCGGATGATTTCGGAGTTAAATTTTTGTTATGATTGACGAATTTTCCTCAGTCTCGAAGCTAATACGTCTTCGACAAAAAAGACATTATCATTCGGTGTATGTGAAGCTGGAAGTAACTATATTGACATCCAGAGCAAATGTTCGGTCATCATCCTTCTTCTGTTCCTATTTTAAGATCTCGTGAAAGAAGATTTTCTCTTGAAGTTGGAAAAGAAAAATGTTGCCTGACTATCTCATTATAAGAAGTTAATTTATTTTTGAAAGCATTAGGTTTTAAATGTTATTTCTTATGAGAAATATCTATAGTTTTATACTACTAAGTTTGTAATATCATTTAGAAATTAATTTTTTATTATTAGATACTACTAGTTAGAGAGTCATTATTGGGAAAGTACATGCTTTCAGGAGACAACAGTGAAATTCTCAAATTATTAATGGATGTTTTTGATATTTTTGGTGAGGCTTAAATTTCTTCAGCAAGCTTATTTGCTTTAGTTGATTAGTGGTTGCACACTAGATTAATGCATGTTGGTTGGAGGTTTAGTTTGGAAGTATATGAAGTAATTGCTTTAAAAGAAATCCCCATGATTTAATAATCCTAGTTCTCCAGTTATTATATAAGAATAGTCTAACTTGTACACTTTAAAATATTCGGTTAGAGAATGAGGTATATCATTCTTTTTACTTGTTAATGCATTGTATTTTGACAATTGAGGTACTAAAAGTAGACTCTCATAAATCGACATGATGCATTAGAACATAGCAGAAAAAGCATGGAACTATTTAGACCATAGAAACTTATAAGGTAGGTTCACTTCTTATACTAAGCCTTTTTATAATGGTTTTGATTTCTTTCATCATATTATGGATTAGTGTAAGATAAGAGAACTTTTGATTTAGAAAGCCCCGCAATTTATGGTAAAAAAGAAAAATTATCAGCGAATTTGAATGAAATGTATACTCTTACTAGAGTGATGGGTGATCTCTTGGTTTTTGAAGAATCTTTGATTAAATCACTCCCTTCATAAGTGTTTATGAAACTCAATACAACAGTTCATTTATATTAAGTTTTGAATTTATTACTTGTGTGTTGTTATGGTTTCCTTGATCTTGATAATAACCATGACAAGTTGATTTTATTATTTTATGTTCTTGTTAATATAACCAAGACAATCGATGTTACAAAATATAGTGATACTTTGGATGCCTAGGAAATCTTCAAATTCAACTTTGAATATTATATATATGATGTAGCCCAGATGTTTCCATTTGAATGAGAGGTGTTTTGTGATGCTTTGGATTCCTAGGAAATCTTCACATTCACCTTCTCCTTTTAGAGCTCTTGTCTTTCAATTATAGTTGATGGAAAATCCAACGCGAGTTTGTATTCTCTTATTTCTCAGTAGGAAAATTGAAACAAATGTTATGCTTTGTGGTCATTTTTACATTAGTATTTGCGTACCAGCTTTGATGAAAGAATTTAAGCTTGAGTCTTGGTGCCATAGTAGAAACACATAATACTGATGTTATTCAACTTTTAAGACTCTTCAAAAGACTTCTCCAGATTTCCTAAATATTCTTTTTGTGATTGTATTCAAATTTTCAAAGCTAATATTTATTTGGAGCTCATTCATTGTGTAAATCTTCTAAGCAAACTCAATGATAATTGTTGAATTTTTTTAATTGTCTGCGAGGCACAAGTTTTTTTACTTGTTCAACAGAGTTTTTAATTAGTATTTTTAATATTTTGTCACACTTGAGTGAGGTAAACAATTATATTTATAATAATGATAAATGTTTGGACTAGTTTACATTGTTGCAATACCTTTTCATCTACGCTAACTAGTTTATTACTGTATGCATGATCTATTGGTTAGATGTTTCTTTCTTTTAGTGCCTTCCATATTAATGAATAACAAAATTTGTAATCATTGTCAATAAAGAATACTTCTCTCGTTACATAGTAGAAAAATATTATTGAACATGCTTTTTTTTTTTGTTATAGTCATTGTTGAGTCTCTTTTCAGTTTCATATAACATGATATTGTGTGGAGTTTGCAGCTTTTGCATGCTATATAGGTTTGTTAGTATTTGTTTTGACATTGGATAAGGAGCTCCCATGCCAGTATGTATATCAGTTCCACATCACTTTGAAAGTTTCTTTGTGTAGACATTATAGTACATTTTTAGGAAACCAAACTACAACATTTTATTTTCTTGAAATCAACTACACGCTACATTGTTATATATTTTTTTATAGGTGTGGCTCAAGGGAAGAGGTTGTGGGAAATCTTTTAGACGGATTCCATTGCTATTCATGTTAGCATGCCAACTATTGCGATGCTCCCTATAGTTTCTCCTCGACAAGGTGGTACCTCAACCGTTGAAATATCGGATAAAAGTTCCACCCCAACTATCTACGAGACACCTCTAGCTACTGCTGAATCAAAGCAATCCCATATTTGGGGGTACACTGCTCTGGAAGCATCCCCAGCAGATTAGCAGTAATCCAATTGTTGAAGGGGATGTATCTACTCAAAAACAAATCAAGAGGTCATACAAACACAATTAGTGATGCTAATTCTAGTAATGGCCAACACAAACACTTATAGATAAGTTTTAAGAAGTGTATTCAAGAGTTGTTGCAGGAATTCAAGGTATTACTTTTCATCATAGATAAGTTTGAAGAATGTATTCATACTAATAGATAGGATATTGATATATTACTTTTCAAAATTTATTTGAGAAAAAAATTCTAGTGAAATTTTTCTATTGATGAAAGTAGATTGAAGAAAGCAACTTTGGTTGATTGACGACTACAAAATACAAAAAATTTATTTCTACAATAAAAAGGGGGAGGAGTTAGGCCATGTTATGTACCTGAGCATGTTTTAAAAAAATGGACACAACTCTGGGAAGTGATGATTCTATTAAAAAGTCAGAAACAAATGCAAAGAATCGGTGTGGGGGCCGTGAAGTTGTTTATCTGCGACTATAAATGTAGCTCAATCTCGATTGAGAGACATCACTGAAACTTGTATGTAGTATATATATATTTCACAAATTGTATATGTAATATCTTTAGGTTGTATGATATTTATACAATATTTTCTATCTAAAAAGTGTTTTCTTTTGTAAAGGCTATTGAAAAGGGAGCGAGATCCAACATTGAAGCGAGTTACATTTGCATG
>CM050937.1:61082665-61100165 GCA_027789145.1 Solanum arcanum
TTATATTATTATTATTATTATTATTATTATTATTATTATTATTATTATTATTATTATTATTATTATTATTATTATTATTATTATTATTATTATTATTATTATTATTATTATTATTATTATTATTATTATTATTATTATTATTATTATTATTATTATTATTATTATTATTATTATTATTATTATTATTATTATTATTATTATTATTATTATTATTATTATTATTATTATTATTATTATTATTATTATTATTATTATTATTATTATTATTATTATTATTATTATTATTATTATTATTATTATTATTATTATTATTATTATTATTATTATTATTATTATTATTATTATTATTATTATTATTATTATTATTATTATTATTATTATTATTATTATTATTATTATTATTATTATTATTATTATTATTATTATTATTATTATTATTATTATTATTATTATTATTATTATTATTATTATTATTATTATTATTATTATTATTATTATTATTATTATTATTATTATTATTATTATTATTATTATTATTATTATTATTATTATTATTATTATTATTATTATTATTATTATTATTATTATTATTATTATTATTATTATTATTATTATTATTATTATTATTATTATTATTATTATTATTATTATTATTATTATTATTATTATTATTATTATTATTATTATTATTATTATTATTATTATTATTATTATTATTATTATTATTATTATTATTATTATTATTATTATTATTATTATTATTATTATTATTATTATTTATTATTATTATTATTATTATTATTATTATTATTATTATTATTATTATTATTATTATTATTATTATTATTATTATTATTATTATTATTATTATTATTATTATTATTATTATTATTATTATTATTATTATTATTATTATTATTATTATTATTATTACATATATTATTATTATTATTATTATTATTATTATTATTATTATTATTATTATTATTATTATTATTATTATTATTATTATTATTATTATTATTATTATTATTATTATTATTATTATTATTATTATTATTATTATTATTATTATTATTATTATTATTATTATTATTATTATTATTATTATTATTATTATTATTATTATTATTATTATTATTATTATTATTATTATTATTATTATTATTATTATTATTATTATTATTATTATTATTATTATTATTATTATTATTATTATTATTATTATTATTATTATTATTATTATTATTATTATTATTATTATTATTATTATTATTATTATTATTATTATTATTATTATTATTATTATTATTATTATTATTATTATTATTATTATTATTATTATTATTATTATTATTATTATTATTATTATTATTATTATTATTATTATTATTATTATTATTATTATTATTATTATTATTATTATTATTATTATTATTATTATTATTATTATTATTATTATTATTATTATTATTATTATTATTATTATTATTATTATTATTATTATTATTATTATTATTATTATTATTATTATTATTATTATTATTATTATTATTATTATTATTATTATTATTATTATTATTATTATTATTATTATTATTATTATTATTATTATTATTATTATTATTATTATTATTATTATTATTATTATTATTATTATTATTATTATTATTATTATTATTATTATTATTATTATTATTATTATTATTATTATTATTATTATTATTATTATTATTATTATTATTATTATTATTATTATTATTATTATTATTATTATTATTATTATTATTATTATTATTATTATTATTATTATTATTATTATTATTATTATTATTATTATTATTATTATTATTATTATTATTATTATTATTATTATTATTATTATTATTATTATTATTATTATTATTATTATTATTATTATTATTATTATTATTATTA
The DNA here is from genome assembly GCA_027789145.1 of Solanum arcanum. NCBI lineage: Eukaryota > Viridiplantae > Streptophyta > Magnoliopsida > Solanales > Solanaceae > Solanum > Solanum arcanum. The sequence continues at coordinate 61,084,604 of CM050937.1, forward strand.
TTATTATTATTATTATTATTATTATTATTATTATTATTATTATTATTATTATTATTATTATTATTATTATTATTATTATTATTATTATTATTATTATTATTATTATTATTATTATTATTATTATTATTATTATTATTATTATTATTATTATTATTATTATTATTATTATTATTATTATTATTATTATTATTATTATTATTATTATTATTATTATTATTATTATTATTATTATTATTATTATTATTATTATTATTATTATTATTATTATTATTATTATTATTATTATTATTATTATTATTATTATTATTATTATTATTATTATTATTATTATTATTATTATTATTATTATTATTATTATTATTATTATTATTATTATTATTATTATTATTATTATTATTATTATTATTATTATTATTATTATTATTATTATTATTATTATTATTATTATTATTATTATTATTATTATTATTATTATTATTATTATTATTATTATTATTATTATTATTATTATTATTATTATTATTATTATTATTATTATTATTATTATTATTATTATTATTATTATTATTATTATTATTATTATTATTATTATTATTATTATTATTATTATTATTATTATTATTATTATTATTATTATTATTATTATTATTATTATTATTATTATTATTATTATTATTATTATTATTATTATTATTATTATTATTATTATTATTATTATTATTATTATTATTATTATTATTATTATTATTATTATTATTATTATTATTATTATTATTATTATTATTATTATTATTATTATTATTATTATTATTATTATTATTATTATTATTATTATTATTATTATTATTATTATTATTATTATTATTATTATTATTATTATTATTATTATTATTATTATTATTATTATTATTATTATTATTATTATTATTATTATTATTATTATTATTATTATTATTATTATTATTATTATTATTATTATTATTATTATTATTATTATTATTATTATTATTATTATTATTATTATTATTATTATTATTATTATTATTATTATTATTATTATTATTATTATTATTATTATTATTATTATTATTATTATTATTATTATTATTATTATTATTATTATTATTATTATTATTATTATTATTATTATTATTATTATTATTATTATTATTATTATTATTATTATTATTATTATTATTATTATTATTATTATTATTATTATTATTATTATTATTATTATTATTATTATTATTATTATTATTATTATTATTATTATTATTATTATTATTATTATTATTATTATTATTATTATTATTATTATTATTATTATTATTATTATTATTATTATTATTATTATTATTATTATTATTATTATTATTATTATTATTATTATTATTATTATTATTATTATTATTATTATTATTATTATTATTATTATTATTATTATTATTATTATTATTATTATTATTATTATTATTATTATTATTATTATTATTATTATTATTATTATTATTATTATTATTATTATTATTATTATTATTATTATTATTATTATTATTATTATTATTATTATTATTATTATTATTATTATTATTATTATTATTATTATTATTATTATTATTNNNATTATTATTATTATTATTATTATTATTATTATTATTATTATTATTATTATTATTATTATTATTATTATTATTATTATTATTATTATTATTATTATTATTATTATTATTATTATTATTATTATTATTATTATTATTATTATTATTATTATTATTATTATTATTATTATTATTATTATTATTATTATTATTATTATTATTATTATTATTATTATTATTATTATTATTATTATTATTATTATTATTATTATTATTATTATTATTATTATTATTATTATTATTATTATTATTATTATTATTATTATTATTATTATTATTATTATTATTATTATTATTATTATTATTATTATTATTATTATTATTATTATTATTATTATTATTATTATTATTATTATTATTATTATTATTATTATTATTATTATTATTATTATTATTATTATTATTATTATTATTATTATTATTATTATTATTATTATTATTATTATTATTATTATTATTATTATTATTATTATTATTATTATTATTATTATTATTATTATTATTATTATTATTATTATTATTATTATTATTATTATTATTATTATTATTATTATTATTATTATTATTATTATTATTATTATTATTATTATTATTATTATTATTATTATTATTATTATTATTATTATTATTATTATTATTATTATTATTATTATTATTATTATTATTATTATTATTATTATTATTATTATTATTATTATTATTATTATTATTATTATTATTATTATTATTATTATTATTATTATTATTATTATTATTATTATTATTATTATTATTATTATTATTATTATGATTATTATTATTATTATTATTATTATTATTATTATTATTATTATTATTATTATTATTATTATTATTATTATTATTATTATTATTATTATTATTATTATTATTATTATTATTATTATTATTATTATTATTATTATTATTATTATTATTATTATTATTATTATTATTATTATTATTATTATTATTATTATTATTATTATTATTATTATTATTATTATTATTATTATTATTATTATTATTATTATTATTATTATTATTATTATTATTATTATTATTATTATTATTATTATTATTATTATTATTATTATTATTATTATTATTATTATTATTATTATTATTATTATTATTATTATTATTATTATTATTATTATTATTATTATTATTATTATTATTATTATTATTATTATTATTATTATTACATATTATTATTATTATTATTATTATTATTATTATTATTATTATTATTATTATTATTATTATTATTATTATTATTATTATTATTATTATTATTATTATTATTATTATTATTATTATTATTATTATTATTATTATTATTATTATTATTATTATTATTATTATTATTATTATTATTATTATTATTATTATTATTATTATTATTATTATTATTATTATTATTATTATTATTATTATTATTATTATTATTATTATTATTATTATTATTATTATTATTATTATTATTATTATTATTATTATTATTATTATTATTATTATTATTATTATTATTATTATTATTATTATTATTATTATTATTATTATTATTATTATTATTATTATTATTATTATTATTATTATTATTATTATTATTATTATTATTATTATTATTATTATTATTATTATTATTATTATTATTATTATTATTATTATTATTATTATTATTATTATTATTATTATTATTATTATTATTATTATTATTATTATTATTATTATTATTATTATTATTATTATTATTATTATTATTATTATTATTATTATTATTATTATTATTATTATTATTATTATTATTATTATTATTATTATTATTATTATTATTATTATTATTATTATTATTATTATTATTATTATTATTATTATTATTATTATTATTATTATTATTATTATTATTATTATTATTATTATTATTATTATTATTATTATTATTATTATTATTATTATTATTATTATTATTATTATTATTATTATTATTATTATTATTATTATTATTATTATTATTATTATTATTATTATTATTATTATTATTATTATTATTATTATTATTATTATTATTATTATTATTATTATTATTATTATTATTATTATTATTATTATTATTATTATTATTATTATTATTATTATTATTATTATTATTATTATTATTATTATTATTATTATTATTATTATTATTATTATTATTATTATTATTATTATTATTATTATTATTATTATTATTATTATTATTATTATTATTATTATTATTATTATTATTATTATTATTATTATTATTATTATTATTATTATTATTATTATTATTATTATTATTATTATTATTATTATTATTATTATTATTATTATTATTATTATTATTATTATTATTATTATTATTATTATTATTATTATTATTATTATTATTATTATTATTATTATTATTATTATTATTATTATTATTATTATTATTATTATTATTATTATTATTATTATTATTATTATTATTATTATTATTATTATTATTATTATTATTATTATTATTATTATTATTATTATTATTATTATTATTATTATTATTATTATTATTATTATTATTATTATTATTATTATTATTATTATTATTATTATTATTATTATTATTATTATTATTATTATTATTATTATTATTATTATTATTATTATTATTATTATTATTATTATTATTATTATTATTATTATTATTATTATTATTATTATTATTATTATTATTATTATTATTATTATTATTATTATTATTATTATTATTATTATTATTATTATTATTATTATTATTATTATTATTATTATTATTATTATTATTATTATTATTATTATTATTATTATTATTATTATTATTATTATTATTATTATTATTATTATTATTATTATTATTATTATTATTATTATTATTATTATTATTATTATTATTATTATTATTATTATTATTATTATTATTATTATTATTATTATTATTATTATTATTATTATTATTATTATTATTATTATTATTATTATTATTATTATTATTATTATTATTATTATTATTATTATTATTATTATTATTATTATTATTATTATTATTATTATTATTATTATTATTATTATTATTATTATTATTATTATTATTATTATTATTATTATTATTATTATTATTATTATTATTATTATTATTATTATTATTATTATTATTATTATTATTATTATTATTATTATTATTATTATTATTATTATTATTATTATTATTATTATTATTATTATTATTATTATTATTATTATTATTATTATTATTATTATTATTATTATTATTATTATTATTATTATTATTATTATTATTATTATTATTATTATTATTATTATTATTATTATTATTATTATTATTATTATTATTATTATTATTATTATTATTATTATTATTATTATTATTATTATTATTATTATTATTATTATTATTATTATTATTATTATTATTATTATTATTATTATTATTATTATTATTATTATTATTATTATTATTATTATTATTATTATTATTATTATTATTATTATTATTATTATTATTATTATTATTATTATTATTATTATTATTATTATTATTATTATTATTATTATTATTATTATTATTATTATTATTATTATTATTATTATTATTATTATTATTATTATTATTATTATTATTATTATTATTATTATTATTATTATTATTATTATTATTATTATTATTATTATTATTATTATTATTATTATTATTATTATTATTATTATTATTATTATTATTATTATTATTATTATTATTATTATTATTATTATTATTATTATTATTATTATTATTATTATTATTATTATTATTATTATTATTATTATTATTATTATTATTATATTATTATTATTATTATTATTATTATTATTATTATTATTATTATTATTATTATTATTATTATTATTATTATTATTATTATTATTATTATTATTATTATTATTATTATTATTATTATTATTATTATTATTATTATTATTATTATTATTATTATTATTATTATTATTATTATTATTATTATTATTATTATTATTATTATTATTATTATTATTATTATTATTATTATTATTATTATTATTATTATTATTATTATTATTATTATTATTATTATTATTATTATTATTATTATTATTATTATTATTATTATTATTATTATTATTATTATTATTATTATTATTATTATTATTATTATTATTATTATTATTATTATTATTATTATTATTATTATTATTATTATTATTATTATTATTATTATTATTATTATTATTATTATTATTATTATTATTATTATTATTATTATTATTATTATTATTATTATTATTATTATTATTATTATTATTATTATTATTATTATTATTATTATTATTATTATTATTATTATTATTATTATTATTATTATTATTATTATTATTATTATTATTATTATTATTATTATTATTATTATTATTATTATTATTATTATTATTATTATTATTATTATTATTATTATTATTATTATTATTATTATTATTATTATTATTATTATTATTATTATTATTATTATTATTATTATTATTATTATTATTATTATTATTATTATTATTATTATTATTATTATTATTATTATTATTATTATTATTATTATTATTATTATTATTATTATTATTATTATTATTATTATTATTATTATTATTATTATTATTATTATTATTATTATTATTATTATTATTATTATTATTATTATTATTATTATTATTATTATTATTATTATTATTATTATTATTATTATTATTATTATTATTATTATTATTATTATTATTATTATTATTATTATTATTATTATTATTATTATTATTATTATTATTATTATTATTATTATTATTATTATTATTATTATTATTATTATTATTATTATTATTATTATTATTATTATTATTATTATTATTATTATTATTATTATTATTATTATTATTATTATTATTATTATTATTATTATTATTATTATTATTATTATTATTATTATTATTATTATTATTATTATTATTATTATTATTATTATTATTATTATTATTATTATTATTATTATTATTATTATTATTATTATTATTATTATTATTATTATTATTATTATTATTATTATTATTATTATTATTATTATTATTATTATTATTATTATTATTATTATTATTATTATTATTATTATTATTATTATTATTATTATTATTATTATTATTATTATTATTATTATTATTATTATTATTATTATTATTATTATTATTATTTATTATTATTATTATTATTATTATTATTATTATTATTATTATTATTATTATTATTATTATTATTATTATTATTATTATTATTATTATTATTATTATTATTATTATTATTATTATTATTATTATTATTATTATTATTATTATTATTATTATTATTATTATTATTATTATTATTATTATTATTATTATTATTATTATTATTATTATTATTATTATTATTATTATTATTATTATTATTATTATTATTATTATTATTATTATTATTATTATTATTATTATTATTATTATTATTATTATTATTATTATTATTATTATTATTATTATTATTATTATTATTATTATTATTATTATTATTATTATTATTATTATTATTATTATTATTATTATTATTATTATTATTATTATTATTATTATTATTATTATTATTATTATTATTATTATTATTATTATTATTATTATTATTATTATTATTATTATTATTATTATTATTATTATTATTATTATTATTATTATTATTATTATTATTATTATTATTATTATTATTATTATTATTATTATTATTATTATTATTATTATTATTATTATTATTATTATTATTATTATTATTATTATTATTATTATTATTATTATTATTATTATTATTATTATTATTATTATTATTATTATTATTATTATTATTATTATTATTATTATTATTATTATTATTATTATTATTATTATTATTATTATTATTATTATTATTATTATTATTATTATTATTATTATTATTATTATTATTATTATTATTATTATTATTATTATTATTATTATTATTATTATTATTATTATTATTATTATTATTATTATTATTATTATTATTATTATTATTATTATTATTATTATTATTATTATTATTATTATTATTATTATTATTATTATTATTATTATTATTATTATTATTATTATTATTATTATTATTATTATTATTATTATTATTATTATTATTATTATTATTATTATTATTATTATTATTATTATTATTATTATTATTATTATTATTATTATTATTATTATTATTATTATTATTATTATTATTATTATTATTATTATTATTATTATTATTATTATTATTATTATTATTATTATTATTATTATTATTATTATTATTATTATTATTATTATTATTATTATTATTATTATTATTATTATTATTATTATTATTATTATTATTATTATTATTATTATTATTATTATTATTATTATTATTATTATTATTATTATTATTATTATTATTATTATTATTATTATTATTATTATTATTATTATTATTATTATTATTATTATTATTATTATTATTATTATTATTATTATTATTATTATTATTATTATTATTATTATTATTATTATTATTATTATTATTATTATTATTATTATTATTATTATTATTATTATTATTATTATTATTATTATTATTATTATTATTATTATTATTATTATTATTATTATTATTATTATTATTATTATTATTATTATTATTATTATTATTATTATTATTATTATTATTATTATTATTATTATTATTATTATTATTATTATTATTATTATTATTATTATTATTATTATTATTATTATTATTATTATTATTATTATTATTATTATTATTATTATTATTATTATTATTATTATTTATTATTATTATTATTATTATTATTATTATTATTATTATTATTATTATTATTATTATTATTATTATTATTATTATTATTATTATTATTATTATTATTATTATTATTATTATTATTATTATTATTATTATTATTATTATTATTATTATTATTATTATTATTATTATATTATTATTATTATTATTATTATTATTATTATTATTATTATTATTATTATTATTATTATTATTATTATTATTATTATTATTATTATTATTATTATTATTATTATTATTATTATTATTATTATTATTATTATTATTATTATTATTATTATTATTATTATTATTATTATTATTATTATTATTATTATTATTATTATTATTATTATTATTATTATTATTATTATTATTATTATTATTATTATTATTATTATTATTATTATTATTATTATTATTATTATTATTATTATTATTATTATTATTATTATTATTATTATTATTATTATTATTATTATTATTATTATTATTATTATTATTATTATTATTATTATTATTATTAATTATTATTATTATTATTATTATTATTATTATTATTATTATTATTATTATTATTATTATTATTATTATTATTATTATTATTATTATTATTATTATTATTATTATTATTATTATTATTATTATTATTATTATTATTATTATTATTATTATTATTATTATTATTATTATTATTATTATTATTATTATTATTATTATTATTATTATTATTATTATTATTATTATTATTATTATTATTATTATTATTATTATTATTATTATTATTATTATTATTATTATTATTATTATTATTATTATTATTATTATTATTATTATTATTATTATTATTATTATTATTATTATTATTATTATTATTATTATTATTATTATTATTATTATTATTATTATTATTATTATTATTATTATTATTATTATTATTATTATTATTATTATTATTATTATTATTATTATTATTATTATTATTATTATTATTATTATTATTATTATTATTATTATTATTATTATTATTATTATTATTATTATTATTATTATTATTATTATTATTATTATTATTATTATTATTATTATTATTATTATTATTATTATTATTATTATTATTATTATTATTATTATTATTATTATTATTATTATTATTATTATTATTATTATTATTATTATTATTATTATTATTATTATTATTATTATTATTATTATTATTATTATTATTATTATTATTATTATTATTATTATTATTATTATTATTATTATTATTATTATTATTATTATTATTATTATTATTATTATTATTATTATTATTATTATTATTATTATTATTATTATTATTATTATTATTATTATTATTATTATTATTATTATTATTATTATTATTATTATTATTATTATTATTATTATTATTATTATTATTATTATTATTATTATTATTATTATTATTATTATTATTATTATTATTATTATTATTATTATTATTATTATTATTATTATTATTATTATTATTATTATTATTATTATTATTATTATTATTATTATTATTATTATTATTATTATTATTATTATTATTATTATTATTATTATTATTATTATTATTATTATTATTATTATTATTATTATTATTATTATTATTATTATTATTATTATTATTATTATTATTATTATTATTATTATTATTATTATTATTATTATTATTATTATTATTATTATTATTATTATTATTATTATTATTATTATTATTATTATTATTATTATTATTATTATTATTATTATTATTATTATTATTATTATTATTATTATTATTATTATTATTATTATTATTATTATTATTATTATTATTATTATTATTATTATTATTATTATTATTATTATTATTATTATTATTATTATTATTATTATTATTATTATTATTATTATTATTATTATTATTATTATTATTATTATTATTATTATTATTATTATTATTATCTTTATTATTATTTTATTATTATTATTATTATTATTATTATTATTATTATTATTATTATTATTATTATTATTATTATTATTATTATTATTATTATTATTATTATTATTATTATTATTATTATTATTATTATTATTATTATTATTATTATTATTATTATTATTATTATTATTATTATTATTATTATTATTATTATTATTATTTTTATTATTATTATTATTATTATTATTATTATTATTATTATTATTATTATTATTATTATTATTATTATTATTATTATTATTATTATTATTATTATTATTATTATTATTATTATTATTATTATTATTATTATTATTATTATTATTATTATTATTATTATTATTATTATTATTATTATTATTATTATTATTATTATTATTATTATTATTATTATTATTATTATTATTATTATTATTATTATTATTATTATTATTATTATTATTATTATTATTATTATTATTATTATTATTATTATTATTATTATTATTATTATTATTATTATTATTATTATTATTATTATTATTATTATTATTATTATTATTATTATTATTATTATTATTATTATTATTATTATTATTATTATTATTATTATTATTATTATTATTATTATTATTATTATTATTATTATTATTATTATTATTATTATTATTATTATTATTATTATTATTATTATTATTATTATTATTATTATTATTATTATTATTATTATTATTATTATTATTATTATTATTATTATTATTATTATTATTATTATTATTATTATTATTATTATTATTATTATTATTATTATTATTATTATTATTATTATTATTATTATTATTATTATTATTATTATTATTATTATTATTATTATTATTATTATTATTATTATTATTATTATTATTATTATTATTATTATTATTATTATTATTATTATTATTATTATTATTATTATTATTATTATTATTATTATTATTATTATTATTATTATTATTATTATTATTATTATTATTATTATTATTATTATTATTATTATTATTATTATTATTATTATTATTATTATTATTATTATTATTATTATTATTATTATTATTATTATTATTATTATTATTATTATTATTATTATTATTATTATTATTATTATTATTATTATTATTATTATTATTATTATTATTATTATTATTATTATTATTATTATTATTATTATTATTATTATTATTATTATTATTATTATTATTATTATTATTATTATTATTATTATTATTATTATTATTATTATTATTATTATTATTATTATTATTATTATTATTATTATTATTATTATTATTATTATTATTATTATTATTATTATTATTATTATTATTATTATTATTATTATTATTATTATTATTATTATTATTATTATTATTATTATTATTATTATTATTATTATTATTATTATTATTATTATTATTATTATTATTATTATTATTATTATTATTATTATTATTATTATTATTATTATTATTATTATTATTATTATTATTATTATTATTATTATTATTATTATTATTATTATTATTATTATTATTATTATTATTATTATTATTATTATTATTATTATTATTATTATTATTATTATTATTATTATTATTATTATTATTATTATTATTATTATTATTATTATTATTATTATTATTATTATTATTATTATTATTATTATTATTATTATTATTATTATTATTATTATTATTATTATTATTATTATTATTATTATTATTATTATTATTATTATTATTATTATTATTATTATTATTATTATTATTATTATTATTATTATTATTATTATTATTATTATTATTATTATTATTATTATTATTATTATTATTATTATTATTATTATTATTATTATTATTATTATTATTATTATTATTATTATTATTATTATTATTATTATTATTATTATTATTATTATTATACATATTATTATTATTATTATTATTATTATTATTATTATTATTATTATTATTATTATTATTATTATTATTATTATTATTATTATTATTATTATTATTATTATTATTATTATTATTATTATTATTATTATTATTATTATTATTATTATTATTATTATTATTATTATTATTATTATTAATTATTATTATTAATTATTATTATTATTAATTATTATTATTATTATTATTATTATTATTATTATTATTATTATTATTATTATTATTATTATTATTATTATTATTATTATTATTATTATTATTATTATTATTATTATTATTATTATTATTATTATATTATTATTATTATTATTATTATTATTATTATTATTATTATTATTATTATTATTATTATTATTATTATTATTATTATTATTATTATTATTATTATTATTATTATTATTATTATTATTATTATTATTATTATTATTATTATTATTATTATTATTATTATTATTATTATTATTATTATTATTATTATTATTATTATTATTATTATTATTATTATTATTATTATTATTATTATTATTATTATTATTATTATTATTATTATTATTATTATTATTATTATTATTATTATTATTATTATTATTATTATTATTATTATTATTATTATTATTATTATTATTATTATTATTATTATTATTATTATTATTATTATTATTATTATTATTATTATTATTATTATTATTATTATTATTNTTATTATTATTATTATTATTATTATTATTATTATTATTATTATTATTATTATTATTATTATTATTATTATTATTATTATTATTATTATTATTATTATTATTATTATTATTATTATTATTATTATTATTATTATTATTATTATTATTATTATTATTATTATTATTATTATTATTATTATTATTATTATTATTATTATTATTATTATTATTATTATTATTATTATTATTATTATTATTATTATTATTATTATTATTATTATTATTATTATTATTATTATTATATATTATTATTATTATTATTATTATTATTATTATTATTATTATTATTATTATTATTATTATTATTATTATTATTATTATTATTATTATTATTATTATTATTATTATTATTATTATTATTATTATTATTATTATTATTATTATTATTATTATTATTATTATTATTATTATTATTATTATTATTATTATTATTATTATTATTATTATTATTATTATTATTATTATTATTATTATTATTATTATTATTATTATTATTATTATTATTATTATTATTATTATTATTATTATTATTATTATTATTATTATTATTATTATTATTATTATTATTATTATTATTATTATTATTATTATTATTATTATTATTATTATTATTATTATTATTATTATTATTATTATTATTATTATTATTATTATTATTATTATTATTATTATTATTATTATTATTATTATTATTATTATTATTATTATTATTATTATTATTATTATTATTACATATTATTATTATTATTATTATTATTATTATTATTATTATTATTATTATTATTATTATTATTATTATTATTATTATTATTATTATTATTATTATTATTATTATTATTATTATTATTATTATTATTATTATTATTATTATTATTATTATTATTATTATTATTATTATTATTATTATTATTATTATTATTATTATTATTATTATTATTATTATTATTATTATTATTATTATTATTATTATTATTATTATTATTATTATTATTATTATTATTATTATTATTATTATTATTATTATTATTATTATTATTATTATTATTATTATTATTATTATTATTATTATTATTATTATTATTATTATTATTATTATTATTATTATTATTATTATTATTATTATTATTATTATTATTATTATTATTATTATTATTATTATTATTATTATTATTATTATTATTATTATTATTATTATTATTATTATTATTATTATTATTATTATTATTATTATTATTATTATTATTATATATTATTATTATTATTATTATTATTATTATTATTATTATTATTATTATTATTATTATTATTATTATTATTATTATTATTATTATTATTATTATTATTATTATTATTATTATTATTATTATTATTATTATTATTATTATTATTATTATTATTATTATTATTATTATTATTATTATTATTATTATTATTATTATTATTATTATTATTATTATTATTATTATTATTATTATTATTATTATTATTATTATTATTATTATTATTATTATTATTATTATTATTATTATTATTATTATTATTATTATTATTATTATTATTATTATTATTATTATTATTATTATTATTATTATTATTATTATTATTATTATTATTATTATTATTATTATTATTATTATTATTATTATTATTATTATTATTATTATTATTATTATTATTATTATTATTATTATTATTATTATTATTATTATTATTATTATTATTATTATTATTATTATTATTATTATTATTATTATTATTATTATTATTATTATTATTATTATTATTATTATTATTATTACATATTATTATTATTATTATTATTATTATTATTATTATTATTATTATTATTATTATTATTATTATTATTATTATTATTATTATTATTATTATTATTATTATTATTATTATTATTATTATTATTATTATTATTATTATTATTATTATTATTATTATTATTATTATTATTATTATTATTATTATTATTATTATTATTATTATTATTATTATTATTATTATTATTATTATTATTATTATTATTATTATTATTATTATTATTATTATTATTATTATATTATTATTATTATTATTATTATTATTATTATATTATTATTATTATTATTATTATTATTATTATTATTATTATTATTATTATTATTATTATTATTATTATTATTATTATTATTATTATTATTATTATTATTATTATTATTATTATTATT